>JAGVSM010001170.1:0-24859 GCA_022494885.1 Micrasema longulum | reverse complement strand
TTTGCACTAGGGTAATATGCTGGCATGTTGTTCCTCCGTTTTCGTTCTCTCTGTTCGTTTGAGACAAATGTTTGCTCGACGAGCCGAAAAAGAATGGGAACTGCTTCGGGGAATGATCCAGAAGGTATTGATTGAAAATAATTAATGACTATTAGGTTTGTACGAGAGATGGCTAGAGAGGATTACCAAATACTTATAGTCAATAGAAAGTAATGGTTCCGAGAAGTTATTTAGTGTGTAAAGATCACCGAGCCTTGTGACCTGTTGCAGAACGTAGACAAAAAAGAGTAATTCAGATTAGAGTATTCAGTAACGTGCATCTAGTCTGGTAGTCGCTTTGTTTGTACGAATTTACCCCTAAACACTAAACTTTGTGGCTTTAAACATGAAACCAAACCCCCTAATATCCCCTGGCATTTTGTATCGACTGGATACGAATGGCTGTTACTGGTATATGTACTGCTGATTACGAAATTATTATGTAATAGAGTATATCTTTATTCGATGTTGTTGTTTCGATATTACTGTATATATTTATATGTGTTTATGAAATATATATCACGATAATAAATTTATTATTATTATTATTGTGAATCGTTCCTCGATTTTTAAAATAATAGAATTCAATAAATTTGCCAAATATGCGCATTCGAAACTGTCTTGTATTCATTTATTTTCCCGACTCCTTTCTTTATATCCTTTTCCATTCTTCCTTCTTCCCTCTGGGGACTAATAAACCATGGAATTTGTTTTCTTTAAATGTACTCTTATATACGCTTCATTTATTTTTCAATTTACATTTCTGTTATTTACAAAGAAACTTGTTTTACCATGTTACACGTACATGTTTTTTTTTACAAAATTAACCTACCCTGGTGTATTTCTGTTTTATTTTTCAATATGCTGGATGTATTTTGTTGTGGATAAGTAGATTTTTTTTCAAAATATGTGGTGAATCCAAAGTATTCATCTTATATTAAATAGGGTTTATTGTTTTTATTCGAAATATCAGGTTTAACCTGTCTTGGATATATTTTCTTGTAAAGTTCAAAACTTTAGAGCTACATGACAGTTTTCATATCTTATTCTTAGCTGAAAATCATCAAAAATCTTTTTTTTAATACTATGCACTCTTTTGTCCGTCCAGTGACCAAATCGTCAGAACGATTACCTACCATGCAAGAGGTCTCGGGTTCGATTCCCTGCATGGTCGACATGATATATGAATTTAAAATGTGTTTTTTTATTATTTTTTTAAACACAATTTAACAATATCAAGATTGCGCCAAACTTATAATAAATAAACGTTTATCGGCGCGTTTCTTATTAGAATGGAAAAAAAATGAAATGATAAAAAAACAGGAAATTATCACAAAACATCAAGTAAACACAAGAAATAAAACTTTACCGAGAATTTAGAAAATAATGGTACGATTTTTTTTAATGTAGGAGAAATAATAATAACAATTATTTTTAATCTTTGAAGTTTTGCTTTTTGATTTTATAACTGATGATCGGCCTTGTGGTGTAATGGTCAGCGCGTTTGCCTACCATGCGAGAGGTCTCGGGTTCAATTCCCAACATGGTTGACGTGAAATATTTATTTAAAAAGGTGTTTTTACACTAAAATGTTTCATAATCCCCTGGAATGGCACCTGATGCGCAAGACTGATAATCTTACCTTCATGTAACAAAAATGATCAAGATACGCTAGAATTGGTGTACCAATGCAGTGCCCTATGCACCATTAGGTGTGGAAAGGAATGTTGATGATGATGATGATTTAAATTATTTTCCTTCCCATCTGATGAATATATTATGATCGATTCTATTTTAGTTAAAAGGGTATTTTGGTTCTTGTTTGGTAGTATATAAATAGCGAATATTTATTTATTTATACTTTTACATTGTTTGTATTCTTTTTTTCATACAGAATAATGTTCCCTCACTGGGATGTCCCGTGTCTAGGGAAACCTTTTACAAATGTGAAACATGCCTTAAATTAGCTATTTAACAAAGTTAAACTAAAATAATCATAAAAAATATAACCAATAGATCAAATTATGTATTATAATTATTTGAGTATGTTTGTAATTTATTCCTCGTCTACATTTAATTTTACTTGCATTATTTCCATCATAGATTATTGATATTTATATTTATACTAGAATATTTCATAATCCCCGACGGACTGGCATCCGAAGCGAAGAAACTGATCACCTTACCCTCGTTTAACATATGATGAAACCAAACTACATTTGGTTTGCCAATGCAGTGCCTTATGATTTATTGGGTTCGGAAAAAGGAATGATGATTTTATTTTTTTTATTATTTTTTTATTATGGAAACATGCAGTACAATTTTACGGTTTAACTCTCCCTTCCCGGTGAGCGCAGCTAGTACACATTGCATCTAATAACTTTAATATCTCCATAAATATAATAAATTATGGGTTGAGATTTTCGGTATTCCTTCGTTATACATTTACGTATGGGTAAAAATGTTTTTTTACTAAACAATTCATGCTTATTGGGAACATAAAAAGCGTTTTATAAAAAATCGAAAGTTTACCAATGTGTCGCATGTTGCGTTCGCAGTAAAAAGTAATCCTTATATATAAGTGTCTCGCACACTTTTTACGTCTCACTCTCGATAATACGGTTATATTTGGGAGCGAGAGAGACAATTTTTATGCGTCACACGCGCGAACAGGAAAGTTTCTTGTACTTCTCACAGACACCCGTTAGCTGCGTTGGTAGCTGCCTGACTTTCGTTGGGGGCGGTTCTTTTGCGCGCACTGAGAGCATGAGTTATTGTTTTTTTTCATGTTTTTAGCAGTTAGATTAAAAATATCATCACTTGACATCAACTATAAGTAATTGAACCAATTGCCGATGAATATTACACTTTTACGATTTTAAATCTCTCATTTTTTGCATGTGTAGTGACTACACAGCACCGTAACGCGCGGATGTTTTTAGGACAGTAGGGGAAAGGTTAAGAGTACAGAAAATCATACTTATTCTAATGGACTAGTGAAGTTTTCATATTATATTACATGCTTATGTTATTAATTAACTATTTTTATTATTTGATGTACAGTAATAATATTACAATGAAAAAAAAAACAAAACTGAAAGGAGTTTGAAAATTAAATTAAAACCATTATAACCATAAAATTAAATACGAAAAAAAACAACATTTATAGTACCCCGAAAACCACGGGTAAAAAGTCTTATTAACAGTATCTAATCAGTATTTGCATAATGGAAAGTAATATAAGAAATAAAGAAACGTACTAAAAGTAATTAGAAAATAAGAATTTAAATAAATAAGTATAAAAAACATGCTCAAATGCAAAAAAACATTTTCAAAAAGGAAACAATATATATTTTAAGGTATTAAAAAAAAAACAGATGAGAAAAAACAACTTACTTTAAAAAACAAATAAAAAAAGAACTACTAACTACCGTATTTTATTTTTTGGAAATAATGATTCAAGTGATTTTTTATTTTCTTTTATTCAGGAAACATACAGTACGGTTACATAGTTTTATATTTTACACAGTTAGACTTAACTCTAATGGACCAGTGATGTTTCCATATTATATTATAATTATATCTCAGGTTATCGATGATCAATTTTTAATACAATAATAATAAGTACAAAAAGATAAGGAAAAAAAAGCATAAATGGAAGTTGTTCAAAAATTAAAATGAAAGTAAAAAAAGTATTTAAAAATTTGTAGTTAGTATTTACAAATGGAAATAGTATTAAAATATAATTATTAGTATATAATCTGCATGTATAAAATTATGAACTGTCTCATTGATGCCCCTGAAATTTTGCAAAAGATTCTTTTTAACGTTCCCACCCGTAGACTAAGAAATAATGAAATGCTTTTCCTCGGTCACTACAGGACCAATTATGGTGCACAGTCGCCTTTGCCCAGAATGATCAGGCGGGTGAACGATCATCAAGATCTTGATTATTATGGTGTAAGGATGTCTTTCTTTACAAATCAGCTAAAGAATCTGTATAGTTAGCCTATGCTTTTTACTTAATCTAAAAAATCTATCATCTGTCTTTGCTGCTTATTTCTGTTCCTTATATTTTTTTATTCCTTTGTAAAAATTTCTTTTAATTGTAATGTTTATAATGGACTTTGTCCGTAAATAAATAAATAAATAAATAAATAAATAAATAAAAATGAAGAAATTTTTTTTGTAAAAGTAATTGAAATTAAGAATGGAAAACATGCTCAAAGTAAAAAAAAAACATTTTCAAAAAGGAAAAACTATAAATGCATACATATTTTAAGGGAATCAAAGAAACGAGAAGAATCTTTGAATGAAATATAAGACAATTTAAAAAACATCTTCAAAAATAATGACACATTATAGTAAGAGCAGCAATATATTGATTTTATATACATAAATAATATAAGTAATTAAAAGTAGTTTAAAAGTATAAAAAACATGTCAATGCAGCAGAGAAAAAGAAAGAATAAAAGGTATAGCAAGTAATCTTTAAAATTTGAAAAAGCAATATAAGGTGAAGATTTTAAACTTTAAACCAAAGGTAGTTGACAAAATTTCATTAAAGCAATATTATCAGTATTAAAAAATTCAGTAGAGATTTGATTAAAAATAACAATATGAATGTATGTAATGTGAAGTGATGTAAGAGAAAAAAGGATCAACGGGAGTTTAATTCAAAAGTTTTCAATACATTGTTTTTAAATATGATGATGATTAAATCATAAAACCTTATCTAAAAAGTATTCGTATCTCATAGCATTTCTTCAATGACTTATTTTTGTCCATCTAAAGGTATTAGGAATAATCGTATGCTTCTCTTACTATTATAGCATTATGCATCTTATGAAGTGCATATCTTTCTCCTCACCGATCTTTACAGGGGGGTACTTTAATATTAAAGTTAATACTTGGGTCTTGTATTTAGATGGGACTTTCACAATACACAATATGTATGTCTTCATCAAATAATTGAATCAGCCACTCAATTGGGCGGCTGTACTGTTCAACGGATATTTAATCGAATAGCTAAATTTTGTGAGAGCGGTTCAGAATGGCACCGCAGATAATAATAATAATAATGATAAAAAATATTTATTGACCACAATGTTTATAAACAATGTGATAAATACAAAAATTAATAAATATTTATCCTTAAATAAAACAAAGGTATACACAGTTAAATGGCGGATTTATTGCCTCTAGTAATTTCTTACATTCTGACCAAAAAAACTTTTATAAAACTTCAAGACCGTGGGTCTTCCTATCGGTTTCGCTCATACAAAAAGCAATGTTTTTTGTCAATAACCGTGTTACTCTTTTAAATTTAAAATTTCATAATTCGCGATTTTCATTGACTTTAACTCTATTACTTTCACCGTGAGTTTGGCAAATTATATGGAGGACCTTTGTCGGATACTATCAGTCTTCCTCATGACCATATTGTTAACACGATTGGTAGGAAAAACTACGAAATATTTCAGTGGAAAACCACCTTTTAAACAAAATATTTCATGTCAACCTTCCGGGAAATCGAACCCGGGAGCCGGGAACCTCGAGCGCGGTAGGCGAACGCGCCAACCACTACACCGCGTGGCGGGCGTTTCCCCCCTCGATTTCCTTTTTCAGGATTTTTAGCCGAAAGCTTTCATCGAATCAAAAACTCGCGTTCAGGATTCTGATTCTATTTCACACTCGGCATCCGTCCGGACACAGACAATTATTCTGACACACTACAGAAAATTATAATGTTAAATTTAATTAAATTAAATTAAATTCTAATGGATGAAGCCTATGTAAAAACTCAAATATGTTATACGCAACTTCTATGGGGAGCAGGATATCAAAATGACATAAACAGACTACAAAGACCTATAAAGTATATGACCTTCCCTATCTAACTGCAACTAGAGAACTTTTTAAACAAACTAAGCAATTAAATATAAATGAACTCTTTCAACTAGAATCATTAAAATTTATCCATAAATTAGCCACTAATGTAATTGTAGACAAAGAACTAAAACTTGTAAAAAATTGTAGTCAACATGGACATAATACGAGAATATCAGACAAATACCAAATACAACTTTCTAAAACAAGACAAGGACAATCAAGACTAATGAACAAGAGACTGAAATTATACAATAAACTACCAGACAAACTTTTCAAAAGATGTAAAAAATATTATTTTGAACAACAGAGTATGAATGAAAAATGTTTATATTATTTTTTTGTAAAATGAATGTAATAATAATCCGTAGGGTTTATAAATAAATTTTGAAATAAAAAAATAAAAAAAAGCATCAATTTATCAAATTTTCAGCGACTTTCTACGAAATATTTATTATGCATTTCAATAAATTGCTACCCCTGTTGGGTCATGCAAGGGAGTGTTTAATAAATTAAATTGGTTCGGAGTATGCGAATGGAGTGTAATTTTCCTTCGATGTTCATGTTTTTTAAGTTTTAATATTTTAGAATTTCAAAGTAAACGTTTCGCGAACATTTCTCTGTGAAAACTTTTATATTTCCTGAGTTGCTGAGACTCAATAACTCCCGGATACTTCCCTAGATATGATAACCTAGTTGGAGAGTAGGTTAAAGGGTTGGATATTCCACCCTGTGAAATGGTGTCTCACCATCCAATACTCGAGTGTTGTGCAACCCACGGGTTTTGAAGAAATAAAGTAGTTTTATGTCTCAACCGAGAATAAGTTATTAGGTAATATGGAAGTCTGGACGTTTTAAGTAGAGATTAAAATAATCGAATGAATTTACTAATCGCGTGATTAGTTATTGAATGAATTAAATAATCGAATGAATCATTCATTTACAGTACTCCATAGATAATAGGGTAATACTACTTTTTTAATCAGTTTCAAAGTAATAAAGGTCTATGAAATACAGACCTATAAAAAAAATTTTTTTTAGCTAATTATTAGTAGCATAAAATATAATTTTAAATTTGTGCAAAAATTGTCAATCTTTTGGCCACGTCCCTAATACGTCACGATTCATGTTTATTTGTTCCTGGGCATTGAACTTTGTTTAGAACAATATCACGAATCTTGACGTCATAAAAAACCAAAGCCAAACACGTCGAGTTTTTCTAGTAACGTATTTTTATTATATTTCTTTTTACATTTATGTATGAAAACATTTCTGCACAACATCTATATTGATTTTGAAAATACAATGAATAATTCTTAATCTATTTCATATATTTTTATCGGTATTCGTAGTATGTGATATTTTCGTATTGTGGCCTATGGTCACTACACTCAAAACCATTGGGGGGGGGGATTAAAGAATAAATTCGATCAATTCGTTTCTTCATTGATTAATTTATTTATATATTCATTTATTTACTTGATCATTTGTTTATTTATAAATTCATTCATTCAATTACTAATTCATTCGAATGAATTACTGCATTCAGATATTTATTCTAATGAATTCAGTAATCGATTATTTTTATTCGAATGAATTGTTTCTAATTTTAGGGTCTTATGTTCTGTCATTGGCTTTTATTTTTTCCAGTTATTGGTTTTTTTACGTAGTACAGTATTTTCACGGATCGGGAATATCTTAAAATATATAAAATATATATTATAAAATATATATTATCATTAATTACAGTGGATTTTTACGATTCTAATGATATAACTATCGAAGAATAAAAAATATGTTTTATTAATATTTTTTTGGATTTAAAAACGAACACTTACAACGACTCGCCGTTGACGCCACCCCACTTTGACGTCACACGTCATGCCTGCCGACTACGCTTTTAACTAACAGTGCTGTTTGTTCCATATGGCGCGAAGCGTCTGGTTTTAAAGTTATTCTTAATATGCGTATTTTAAGCCATCGTAGAAAATTTATCTGACGTCGCACGGAAAAAATAATAGTACCATTACCATCGTAATTTTTAGCTTATTAAAAAATAAAACATTAAAATTTCCTATTGCAATGTGATTATGAGTAAGAATGGCAATAATCAGCATAAGCTTATCACGTAATGCGCCAAACTAACAGTCAATGAGACAGTGAAAGAATTATTTAAATTCAATCAAAATCGCGATTCATAAAATTGAAATTCGAAAAATTAACATTTGACAACAAAATACTAGTATGAGCGAAACCAATAGGAAGATCCTCTGTCTTAAAAACGGTTTTCGGGTATGTGAAGGCAGTGCTTTTACAAGTGTTGTATATAGATCAGCGGTTTTTCCCATCCTTATAAGACAAAAATACTTGATTTATTAGTTCCACATGTAGTATTTAGTAAACACGGATAAAATAAAATAGGATAGAATTCATTAGTTAAGTACATTTAAAAAATATATTTTTTTTTTACATCTGAGCATGTTTTTCATTCTTTATTTTAATTCTTACCTTTTAATTACTTTTACAAAAAAACATTTTTTCATTTTTAATATTATTTCCATTTGTAAATATCAGCTTAAAACTTTTAAATAACTTTTTTTACTTTGATTTAAATTTTTAAACAACTTCCATTTACGTTTTTTTCCTTCTCTTTTTGTACTTTTATTGATAACCTTAAATGTAATTATTATATAATATGGAAACTCCACTGGTCCATTAGAGTTAAGTCTAACTGTGTAAAATATAAAACCATGTAACCGTTCTGTATGTTTCCTGAATAAAAGAAAAAAAAATACATTGATAAAGAAGCTTGTGTAGTTTTCAAACCAGTAGGTAAAATAAAAATGGTTAGTTTTTATGTCTTTTATAATAGCGAATAACCACAAAGTTAGTGCTTCAAATATAAAATAAAATTGTAGAATAAGATATCAATTAAAAAATGTTTATTTTATTAAAAAATACGGTACTAAACAAAACATCCAAAAATTGATTGATCTCAACCAGGAATTTTCTTATATTTTTTGTGATTTAGCCAATGATCGGCCATAACATCACAAACATATGACATGATTTTTATTCAAATCATTAATAATCAAACATTTTAAGTAATGTTAGTAAATATTCACGTATAATCACTTACCCGGGTTTTTAATATCTACCGGTCTCGAGACGTTCTCGTGTCTTCCTCAGGACACTCGGTACATCAACATGTCAATACTAATATAAACCGTCACCTTCGTCGTACCACGATGATCACTTCACATAATTATAACAACTCCATTACAGTAGTTCAAACTGCACTTTCATCGATTCAATTTATCATACTGTGATGATTTGACCACCGCAGTACGGTTAAAGTGACGGTTTATGTTAGCATTTACATTTTATTGTATCGAGTGTCCTGATAAAGAGACGGATACGATGTTAAAAAGACGGTAAGTTATATAGTAATTTTAACTTACATTTTTAAAAATATTTTACGAGTTTATTTTTTTAAACCCATCTGGACCCTGATTACCTGAAGTCAAGAGTTATTTTCAATAATTGTCTCTTAAAGTAAAATCAAATTTTCTGTACGAAAATGTGTATATTCATATAAAAATTTTAATTCTCGCCGTCTGAAACTTGTAACTGAACGTGTCTAAAAATTTTTTGTACGTAAATATTCCACTTTTCATACAGAATATATTTTTACTTGATAGAAAGTAATCGAAGATAACTTTGTTTGCTTACCATTATAATTCGGGTCCTGGGAGTTATCTTCGACTCTCTATAAAGTAAAATTAAAATTTATGTTCGAAAATGTGTATATTTGTATGAAAAATTTAAGTATATTCATCGGTAACCTGTTATTAAACATGATTATAAAAAAATGTACGCATATTCTATTTTTTATATAGAAAACTTAATTTTACTTCATATAACTAACTTTAACTTCCTATTATAATATGGGCCCCCTGGGCCCCGATTACAATGGGAAGTTGATATTTATTTTCAATTTTGTCTGCAAAGAAAATATAAGTTTTCTGCATGAAAAGCAGAATATGCATACATTTTTTTCTTCTATACATGTTCAATTATCGGTTACCGACGAAGATACTTCAATGTTCATGCAAATATACTCATTTTCGTACACACATATCGGTTTTTCTTTTTAGACAGTCGAAAATTTCAGTTGTCTATAAAATATTTTTTTTAAATTTTTAAATGAAAATGTAAATATTTCCACATAAATTTTAGCATGTTTCATCGGTACCATGTAATTGAATATGTTTTATAAAAATATCCGTATTTTTGTTCAGAAATTTCGATTAGGCAATAATTGTGAGATAACTCTTTTAGCTTCCCATTGTAATCGGGACCCTGACGTCAGTAGTCACATATTTTATAATACTATATACGAGTACAGCATCCTCTCAAATTAAAATTTTATCCGCTAACTCAAACAGTGAAAGAATCTTATGTTTATCTTGGATCTTCTTAAAAATAATGAACCGAAATTTTATTCATCCTTTCTGAGCTCTTTTCTGCCCGAGTCTGTATGATTCCAGCGCTCATGAAGTAAAATTTCCAACCTTTTTTGAGAACTTCAAATCTGCATAAACAAGCTTTTGTTATTTTCTTAGTCCTGTATTCTCGTTTCGACGGAGCTTTATTTTCTCAAGACGGGCAGTTTTTTCTCATAATCTGTTTAATAAAAACTATTGTACGCAAATACATATTTATCGTTTAATAATTTATAGTTAAGTTCGAATAATAAATAATACGGTACAATACATGTATGTTTTGTTTTTTATATCTTCTTTATTTATATCATACAGTATTGTGAAAATTAATGGAATAAGAGTAATTTTTGTAATTTTTTACGTATTTGTCATTTTTTACGTAGTATGTCAATTTGGCAGTTGCCCCAAAAAATATGACTTACTGTTCATTTCCTTGCTATTCTCATATTGGTGTTTGTTGGTGTACTATCTGTTGTTTTTTACATTTTCTCAATGAAGGATTAATTTTATAAACTGCTTGCATATTAAACAGTGTTTTTAAGTTGCTTTAAATCATGGATATCACACTGAGGAACGGGGAAAAGAAAAGAAAAGATAACCTTAAGTGAACATACATCAATGACTCAGAAAGAGAATGCAAATGAACGTTTTGTGAGTCTGGGAGCAGTCAGCAAGATTATTTAGCAGAAAAGAGAAACAGGGTCAGTTGAAGCAAAGATAATTGGGAAATGTGGAAGAAACCGGAAAACTAGTGTCCGAGATAAAATATCTTTAATCAGAAATAGTAAGTTAAACTCCAGAAAAACAAGTTATGAACTTCAACGAGATTTGGCAGCCACTGGGTTGATGATACATGACTCAACACTATGAAGAAGACTCATTGAATCTAGAAGAAAAGCAATTCGACCACAGAAGAAAACTCCTGACGGCACGTATGATGAAGCAAAGGCTCATATGGGCTAGAAAATATACCAAATGGACTGAAAGACTAGAGGAAGCTGCTGTTTTCAGATGAGACCCACTTTCTCGCGCAGGGATGTCGCACAAAATTTGTTAGAAAAAGTGGGGATGAAAAACTTACTGTGGCTCATATTGACCAAACGGTGAAATATCCCGTGAAGAAAATGTTTTGGGGATGCTTTTCGTATCTGGGGACCGGATCTTTGATACTAATAGAAGGAATGATGTATAGCCTAAAGTATAAAGCACTATTGGAGCAGCACTTGAATACAGAACTGAGTAAATGTTGTCCTAAGGTGGGGCTGTATTTCAACAGGACTCAGCTCCTTTTCACGTATCGAAGTTTATGCTTAAGTATTTCAATGATAAAAAGATAATTATTTTAGACTTGCCTGAAAATTCGCCTGACCTTAACCCTATAAAAATATTGTGGGCGATTTGTAAATCTGGGATACAAAAATTGGACTGCACCACCGAGATAAAGATGATATAAGCTGTTATTCAGATTTGGTTTCGAAATGACGGAATAAAAGAAAATTGCCGAAGTTTAATTGATTCCATGCCAAAACGTGTTCAGGTCGTTATAAAAGCAAAAGGAGGACATACATCCTTTAAATAAAAAATATGTTATGATTGTACGTCACCTGTAAACTCGTAAAAAAACGTATTTTATGATTACAAGGAGTTTTATTCCATTAATTCGCACATACTCTATATCATCCGACAAATTCATACATAATCTTATCATAATCATTCCCTTATCTGTATCCGACGGTTAATAGGGAACTGCATTACAAAAGAAATGAAATGGCTCCAAGGTATTTATCGGACCCATGTATTACGGAAAATACATTTATTTTTTTTTATTTATTTATTTTATTTAGAAAACATACAGTCATACAAAATAAGTACTAAGAACAACAATTTTTTAACATAAAAAGACCAATTAAGTTTTCATAAATTAAAAAGATATAAACATTAAATGTGACAAAAAATAAAAAATAAATAAGAATTTTAAGTGAGAAAAGGATAATTGTTGACATTTGCGTTTTCCATGGAGGTAATAAATTAAAATAAATAAAAATACTGAATGTACACTCCGAGCCATCCACGCACACACATGAACGCACATATAAAACATGTCAAAGACAATCTACTATTAGGGTAGCATTAGATTCTTGCAGAGGAAAACTTTTCGGACTCCGGCGCGGCGCTGCCCAAACACTGGGCTGTCAAATCTGCCTGGGCCCCGATTACAATGGGAAGTTAACATTTTCTTCAATTTTATCTACAAAATAAAATTAAGTTTTCTGTATAAAAAGCAGAATATGCATACATTTTTTTCTTCTAAACATGTTCAATTGGACGTTCCTATGCGGAAAGCAGCCAGTCCACAATTTTGAAAAAATGAGATATTGGTGTTATAGGGTGCAGTGAGTTCTGCTAGAAACAGCCAGGCCGCTTTCATACAAAAAACTGTAATAATCACCTTCTAAAAATAGTATGATCTCAAAAACGTCATATCTCAATTTGCAGAAAACACCCACAGCTCTAGAAAAATCATACGGTTTTTTAAAACTACTACTTAAACTGGTCAAATACGTAATCAGATCCTTTTTTGAAATATAAAAAAAAGTCATGTATTAATTGTTTATCATTTGTCAAAGTCAAAAATATCAAACTGTTGTGTTGATTTGATTATTCACTTTTTTTCACAAACGTGCTATTACCTCAGTTTCACTTTTCTATGGCTGGCTGCTTTCTGCATAACTTCGTTTAAATATAGATTACCGACGAAGATTCTTTAAATGTTTACGCAAATATTCTTGTTTTCGTACACAAATATCGGTTTTTCTTTATAAAGACAGTCGAAGACGTGTCTATAGACAGTCGAAGATAACTCTGTTAACTTCCCATTTTAATCAGGGCTCTGGAACCGATTGCCTTCCACTTGCGAACTATCAACAGTTCGTGTCAGTTCAGATCGTAATTAAATTCTTGCTTCTTTCGTTCATCATCCCTCTAAATTATAATCGGAATGTTTAATATTATGTAGTGTTAGTTTGGTTAGAATGTGTAGAATTGTAAAGCGCCTTTGAGGTGATTTTTCACAAAAATAGCCCTATATAATTCAGCCAAACATTATTAATTACTATACCAAATGCAGCGTACATCAGTTATTTCTTACAAAAAGTTAAAACAATCACTTGACCTCGTGATATAGTGGTTAGCGCATTTTCGTACGCAGGTTCCCAGCCTTACAGTTTTTTCCTCGAAGACTCACGGATCCAACATAACTTGATTTCCATTTTTATAGCACAAGTTATTTACGACTTTTAGAAAATGGCCCATCAAACATACATATTAGGGTTAATAATAAGAACTCAATTTTTTTTAATAAAAATACTGCGAACTCTAATTTTATTAGTTGACTTGGTCCGGGATCGAATTCGGAACCTCACAAGGCGAACATTGTTTTTTTTTAAATGAACACTAATATTGTTTGAAACACGTACCCAATGGCGTTGTTTTCTTGCAAAACTTCGACCTAAACTACTAGAAAACTTTCTGCTCTGAAAAGTTGAAGATGATGTTCAGAATCCGGATTAAGGGTTTGATAGCATGTGGTTTTAATTAAAAAAAACTTTAAGGTAAAAATTTAACCCTAAAGAACTATTTTGATCTTCATAATTAAATAAAATTTAATTGTTATTTTTATGAATCGTCTCATGGATTGTATAAATCTATAAATGGATAGCTTAAGAGAAAGCAAGCAAGAAAGAAAGAAAGCAAGCAGCCGGATGAATCTCACCCACGTGATAAAGGTCTCAGCTCTTTCACTTCACAAAAGTCAACAGATGGAAGAGTTGAGGAAATGTGGATGTTCAAACATGGGCAGAATGGTGAATGTTACACAGTGTGTAAAGTGGCCACTTAAACCAGCCAATGACAGGTCATAAGCCCTGTAAATGCCTAGACTTCCAAATTTCTTCTCGAAAACTTTTTTCCCTCTCTGTTGAAATAAATTTAAATATGAACAACTCCCTAGGGAGGAAATCCAGCCAGTCTGCAAGCATTTGGACATAATCAAACATTGTTGAATTACTACCTGGTAAAAGAAGAAGTATAAAAATTGGAAAATTGTTTCCAGGCGTTGCCTAGTAGGTGATTTGGTTCAGCCGGATGAATCTCACCCACGTGATAAAGGTCTCAGCTCTTTCACTTCACAAAAGTCAACAGATGGAAGAGTTGAGGAAATGTGGATGTTCAAACATGGGCAGAATGGTGAATGTTACACAGTGTGTAAAGTGGCCACTAAACCAGCCAATGACAGGTCATAAGCCCTGTAAATGCCTAGACTTCCAAATTTCTTCTCGAAAACTTTTTCCCTCTCTGTTGAAATAAATCTAAATATGAACAACTCCCTAGGGAGGAAATCCAGCCAGTCTGCAAGCATTTGGACATAATCAAACATTGTTGAATTACTACCTGGTAAAAGAAGAAGTATAAAAATTGGAAAATTGTTTCCAGGCGTTGCCTAGTAGGTGATTTGGTTCAGCCGGATGAATCTCACCCACGTGATAAAGGTTTCAGCTCTTTTACTTCACAAAAGTCAACAGATGGAAGAGTTGAGGAAATGTGGATGTTCAAACATGGGCAGAATGGTGAATGTTACACAGTGTGTAAAGTGGCCACTTAAACCAGCCAATGACAGGTCATAAGCCCTGTAAATGCCTAGACTTCCAAATTTCTTCTCGAAAACTTTTTCCCTCTCTGTTGAAATAAATCTAAATAGAAAGCAAAGTGCTTCATGTGTCGCAGTATAATTAAATGCATAAAAAGCTTTTCTTTTTTATGTATGTATGTTTTTGTTTCATAAAAAAGACATATATTTTCAAACTAAAATTACATTCATTTGTATGAAAGTACACTTATGTATATGAAAAATACACACTTGACACTCTTAGCCCCGATTACAACGGAAAGTTAACAGAGTTATCTTCGACTGTATAAAGAAAAATCGATATTTGTCTACGAAAATGAGTATATTTGCATGAACATTTAAAGTATCTTCATCGGTAACCTATAATTGAACATGTTTAAAAGAAAAAAATGCATGCATGTTCTGTTTTTCATACAGTAAACTTAATTTTACTTTAGTAGATAAAATTGAAAATGAATGTCAACTTCCCATTGTAATCGGGGCCCTGGAACGTGCCTATGGGCCAGTGGAGTAGCTACATCCACAAAAAAGTCAATTAGTATTTAAAATATATATTTTGTTATTCAATGGTCATATCAGTAACTGATAGGTTTTTATACTGTGTGTGGGTTTTAATTCTGAGGTAACCTGCATAAAGAGTTACTGTACATTGGTCGCCATAGAGCTGTGTTACGTTTTTTTTTAGCAATTTTCCTTCAAGACAGATTGAAAATTCATAAAATTTCTATTGTCTTGAATTAAAACCGCTGAATTATATTCAAATCCCTCCGAATCAGCCTATTCCATTGACTTAAATCCACACTTTTCTAATTGTTTTTGGTCATACCGAGTTAACGAAGCCTGATTATTTTTTTCTTTGTGTGTACAAACTTTTGGGTCATACAATAAATAGGATTTCTTTGTATGCCTCGTATAAATATTATTATTTATGTTGTTTTCAATTATGGATTGTTGGTAAAAACTGTTCCCTTGTAAAGGGTCCTATGCTGCTCTTATCGATCATGGAGCATTATTTTTCCTATTTAACCTCAGGAAAACAAGTGTTTTACACCAATCTGGATTTCTTCTGGGCTTACGTAAAAATAAAGGATCTTTCTATCGCACATGAATGAATCAAAGACTATAAATATTTATACTAAGACTTTAATGTAACGTCATTGAAAAGATCAACAAAATTATGACGTATCAGAGTGACGTTATAAATGCTATTTTATAGAGAGGATTTTTTTTTCAAAAGTCTTACTAATTAATATGTATTTCATCGACGTTGCATTAATACTGATATGGACTACATTTCGTTTAACTAGCAATATTAATGTTAATGCGCAAAGAGTTCATTTAAAAAGAAAAACTACAGTAGTATGAAACTCACGTTTACTGTACGCCTATTGTCAAAGGAAGACTGTTTTTTTTTCTGGATGGTCCTTTCAGTAAAGTACGTATTTTCTGTGGTTTTATGTAAATACTGTACTTTGTCGATTGTGGCAGCAGACGTCTCTCTGAAGCGGAAGAAACGAGAAAGTGTTCTGGCGGCTTCCATAGCTTCTTGTAGCGATGGGCAAACACAATTGACGCTTTACCCGATATTGGGAATATATTTATTGACAGTAAAACCGGGTTTTGATAATGCTTATAATACTTATACATGCAGTATGGCCGAACTTGCTACAAAGTGACGTTATATCCGAGTTGACGTAACAGCCGTTATAATCGAGTTCACTGTATATGCAATAGTATATTTATATAATTTCTATGGTTTATTATCAGTCCCGGGTCTAAGTTTCCTAATATCCCTCAATTTACCTCTTTTCCTCAAGACAGTTTCAAATTTTTTTATGTTTTTTATTATAAATCACAAGTTTGTAATGTTCATGTTGACAATTGTTTAGTTATTTTTCTGCCTATTTCTGTTTCTAAAATTATAAGGTGGATAGTTATTTTTAGAAATGATTATGTAGAATTATTTTAGCTGATTTGTTTAATCTGCTCAAAAACTATAAAGTATACCTTTCTCTAAGTATAATCAATCAGTTTTTTAAAAAATACGGTGAACATTATTTGTCAGGATAATAATATGTATAAATATTAACTGTTCATGTTTATATTATTTCGTTTTTGTCATTCATTATCTATCTTGGTTTTGGTTTACACTTTACAGTCAGTAAACATATATGTTTCGTGGAATGTTGCATTTATCATAGAATATGTACTGTTTTATTACTATCAATTGATTTTATTAACATTTTTGTAAACCTCTATGCTCATGCTTTTCAGCTATAACCAAACAAAACTTCTTATATATTTTTGTGTGTTTTCAGGAAAAATCCAATCCGGAACGTAATATGAAGACAGATTTCCAAATGATGGATACTTCGTACAAGGAACTTCCACCACTTCCACCCTTAAATGGATACTCTCCTCTTATTACGAATCTGCTTCCAAAAGTGTCGAGTCTGTCCATGAACTCGAACCCATCCCAGATGAAGCTTAGTCCGAAACCATCTAAAAAAATGGAAGAAATCATTCCATTGACCGTATCTACATTTGACAATGTTCTTCAAAATGGATCTGATCCTGTTTTGACCACAGTTATTTCCCAGCACTCTCCGCAAGCCGCCACGTGCAACTTCCTTCCGAAAATATACAGTTTTTCGTACATGTTAGAAAGGGAAAGAGTGTTACAAAACCTTCCACCTAATGAATGGTCAGTCTCCGATGATATCTTGCAAACTTCGGAGATCCTCGATGACTTTAGTACGCCTATTTGATCTTTGTTTGCTGACCTTCTTTAGGTGTTGATCCTATCGAAGGTCATTTCTACGGATGTAAGGGTTTTGACAAAATGGAAGATAACAATTTATGTGGTTGAAATTATAGAGTTTAAGATAATTAAGACAATTTTCAGTGTCTCAGTGCTGCCATTGTGTGTCAACCAGGTTTTCAAATAAATACCTATATTATATTTTCTCAAGTGTACACATGCATAAATTACTACTTATGATTTTTAAATTTCAATGTATTTAATTTTACTAATCAAGTGTCATACTTGATTGTTGAGTTATTTTAGAAAATTTTACATTATTTTGAATGAACCCATGAATTTCATTTATTTTCGCAAAAGATTTATTATTCAATTATTTTTATTATTTAATAGAATGAAGTGAATCGTTTATAGTAATAATTATTTACTAATTAATTATCTGTATATCTTTCTATGTATTTTTATGTAAAAAATCTATGATTTAAATCCTATTTAAATGAAATAAAATGCAAAATGCATAAAATGATTAGAATTTGGATGGTATATTTTTCTACTACAAAAATGTTCAACATATAACAAACATATATATTCATTGCATAAAATTATGTGCCTCTAATTTATACTGTGTAAATTTATAGTTAATTTATACTTATTAAATGAATTATAAATTTACCAGCTTCCGTATGTTTTCTGTATTTATTTGTTAGTTTTCACAATTATGTACTAAGGGAAAACTGTTTTTTTCTTCATTTGACTTGCATGTAAAATAATAACATTTTTTTAATTACATGTAAGTAAATTCTGAGGTGCACCAACTCAATCGATTTCTCATAATTTAGGTTGTAAAAAGTTAGATTTAAGGTGGCGCTAGTAAATAAGCATTTATTTTTTGATATAGTTTTTTTTCTACGCAGCTTTTTTTCCCCCAGCAAGTTCGAACAATAATTCATTACACTCCACTCAGGGCTTTCTAACGTCATAAGGTTTATGAACATTATTTTGAGCAAATGAATATAGTATAAAGTATATTTTTATGCTTAAAATCAGAATGTTAACCGCACCCAGGTTATCAAGTGCTAATTTCAATAGTTGACCTCGTAAATATTTGCTTGAATAATGCAATGAAAGAACAGTCTTGTGAAGTTTTTACAAAGATCATTTAGGGTCAAAGCACCAATGAATGACCGTTTAAAGCTCAGCTTGTAGTGAAATCCACATTGAAGGTATAAATTTCATTATTTAAGCGTACAAAATAAAAGAAAACAATAAAAAACACTTTAATTACTTTTAATTTTTTATTGAAATACGAGTATTACAATAATAATTAATATTACTCTAAAAAAATGGCAAAATCACCAGTGAATGAATACTACTACCCTAGTAAAGATAATACTCAGATTTAGTTACATCATAACATTATAAAACACCCTAACACATTAGAATATGGATATATTCAAAGAATTGCATAAGAAATAGCATCAAATAAAACGCTTACCACACCTTTCCTTATAAAAACATTATCAATCTCAGAACAATAACGGGAAGACGCACTATTACTATTTGACAACTCACAGTTCAAAACTGACAGATTTGTTTCTTACCAAAAGATGTGTCCGCCTACTGCTTTTGTCATAGTTTCTAGGGTTAAAAGTTTTTTGACTGGACACATGTACCAATTCTAATTATATTGTGTTTTATTAACCAGTGGTCATTTACTTGGGGGTAGCCATTTACTGGTGCTTTGACCCTAGTCGTTTTTAATTTTGATTTGACTTTTTTGAATAAAAGTTTTCTTTGCGTGTGTTTTTTTTGTAAATTTTTGTGTCTTTGCTGAAATGACTGTATTTCTCAGACAAATAATGTGGTTCCTATATTTTTTGTGGTGTTTTTACCCCTGAGTGGAATTTTCTAATTATTTAAAATAATTTAATTAATATTCGTAGTCTCATAGTATTTTTTTAACCAACCTTTTTTTGGTTTGGCTGAAATTCAAGTGCAGATATGTAAACAGTAATTGAAGGGTACATTGAGTGAAAGTGTTTACTAATTTTTTTTACAAAAAAAATCTTCAGCATATTTGATTGTCCTTATTTGCTTGAGAGTATTTTTATGTTGATTAAAAGATAAATCTGTTGGCAGGTGTATCAAAAAGAAAAAAGCACACAGGAATAAAATGTTAAACTTGCATAAAAAAATCGACAATATGAGCATTGCAAATCAAATGAAAAAAAATGCTAATGTCGAATGGATTTAAGCGGAAATTATTTTTGAAATATCTACGGTCCCATACTATCGAAACTGCATTTTGCGAGGTTCACAGGAGAGCAAAAACAAAGCTTGATATTTTTTTAAGAAGCTATCAGACACTCAGAATTGACAAACATCTGTTTATTATATTTCATTACTTCATTATATTTCAATTGACACATGTTTGTCAATTCTACAGTATTTGATAACTTCTTAAAAAACTATTTAGCTTTGTTTTTGCTCTTCCATAAACCTCGTAAAATGCAGTTTCGATAGTACTTATTTATAGGGACCGTCGATATTGTATGTATCACAGCTTTTATTTAATTCAGTATATATTTTAGTTTGAATTCTTTTATTTACTTTCCTTTTGTTGATAACAGTGTTTAGCTTTATGTACCCTTTAATTGTTATTGATAAGCGCGACAAACAATACCGAATATCTTTATGCAACTTGAAATCTCAACTCACATCCAATTAGGTTGACATATTTTTAGTTATTTGGTTTAATTTTTCTTAATTAGTTAGATAGGTACTTGTTAATTCTTATTTATGCTCATACATGTTCTTGTAAGTTTTTTTGGCATGCAAATTGAATTTAGGTTTTTTTTTTAATTTCCACAAATTTATTTTCATCGTAATTTTTATGTGTTTTTATTTGCTGCCATTTTTGTTTTCGGTTAAATAAATTGTAAAAATTGTACTAAATATCAAATGTTGATCATTTAATAGCTGATTTTATAATGACATCAAATGTTTTATAACAGATATTTCTGTAGCAATATTATTTGTAAATACTCAATATTCTGTACATTTACAAATTAACAACACAAATATGTACGAGTAATACATATAATGTTAGAATATTTCGAATTTTCTATTAGCTTTTCACATAACTTAGGATAGTTAGAAAACTAGGCTTTAACTAATTCAAATGATGGATACATTTACTAATTGATTTCTTACATGTAATGGATACTTTGAATTTAAGTTTATTATAGTGTCGAAATCGCCTAACAGATTGTATGTACATATATTAATGTTGTATATTTATGTCAACTGGTAATGTATTTTTACAATATAACATCCATATCACTAGCCTCGCTTTAATAAGAATCTTAAAATTGCTATTATTTATAGTTTATTTTAGACTATTGAGATAAACTTGGTATTATTACAAAACCATTGACATCAATATATTAGTTGAACCCCCCGTACTGAAATTATTTGAATCCCTAGAATTTGCCTAATAGACCATTATTAAAAAGATCATTTAACATTGTGATGACTGGAAGGGTTAAAAATTACATTTTAGACTAAAAATGCGATACACTTTGACAAAAAATGTGTATTTCCTAAATCTACTTCAAATTCTCGGTGTATTTTATTTTTTGCCATTTTAATATTCCTTAAATATCATAATCATGTAAAGAACAGTGTTTTTCTGTTTATTTCATCCAGAATTTTCTTCTCAGTGCCTCTATTTAAAGAAATACATATCTTAAATAGTTTTTTTGAGTTTTATGTTGTCATTTTTTCAGTTAAGTGCCTAGGTAAATGAGTCCTTTTACTATTTTTTTATAAAACATTATGGATTGGTAATTTCCCTGTTTTTGATTTTTGTATTCCTTTTCCATGGACAATTATTTACAGCATAAACTATATAGTTCTTCGCGCTAATCTCTGAAGTCAGTTACTAACAATATATGCTTTATAAGATAAGGCAAAGTAAATTCTCCAAGTTCGTATCAAATAAGTTATTGGATATTTACTGCCAATTAAAAGTTTTTTGAAATCTTTGTTTTAGTCAAATAAATAACATACGTGTTTCAATAATCCATGAAAGAAATAAGTGTATTCTCATTTTATTACAAATTTGACTACTTTTTTGCAACACAGTTTCTCTTCTGCATTGAGATAGAGTAAAAGAGACTCTGATTATAGTCAATCATAAAGCTTACATAGATCTTTCAGAAGAAACTACAGATTTCCCGTGATAAATGTCAAAAATTCTTTTAACTTCTTTCTTAAGGCACAAAATTAAAAGTATCAATTCACTAGTGTTCTAAGATTGAGTGAGAGTAAGTGTGCTGCAAGAGTTGATAGCAATATTAGAAAAATAAGATAATCCAGGTTAGATTGTAGGGTAGAGGCTGGAAAACATGGTAATACATATATGTAGACATAAAAGTAATGTAATTTAATTGTGGTAAATTGTCAGTATGAGAAAATATGTATCTTAAATTTATCCATCATAATAATTTGGTGCAATTTAACTCTTCTTTAAATTTATGGTACTTATTTAATACACACTTATTTTGTTTTTTAAATCCATCCTTGTAAAAATTAAGTACATGTATATTTTTACATGAACCTTTTTTTGTTACTAAGATCGATTAATTTTAGGTCAGCAAAAGCTGGACCCATGCAAAATACAACATTATCAATTAAGTGTTTTGTATTTAAAAAATATTAAACTAAGAAGCATTGAAAATTTGGAATGTGGGAAGATGTATATCATGGCTTAAGAACTTAAGAGAGTGGTTCCCCTAAAGTTCTAAATTCTTATTCAGGGTGGCTGCGGACAAAACAATAATTGACATTATGTTACGTGGAGTGGCGCCATAAGAAGAAGAGGAAGAATTAAAAAGTGTAATAATTATTGCAATGAAATATTAAATTCCTTATGGAAAAGGCCTGTAGTGTTATAAAAATGTATGTGTGCGAGACAAAATATGAATGAGAATGCAAAGAATGATTTTTATATGCTCAAAATTAATGTTTATTAAATTTAATCTTTAAATTAGTAAAAGGACTCTAATTGACTAAAAAGTGTTAAATTTTAAAAATATATACATATTCCTGTATAAATATGAATTTAATAAGTGGTATAAAATGTTTTTTTTTTTAATTATTGAGATTACTATTCTTTTCATTTTCATAACACACATTGTCACATTTTTAAAAATTAACTCATGTTATATTTCTAACATGATTTTTTCATTTTAAAAAATACATTTCTAATTTCAACAATTTAGTAATGTTGCATTTTAAAACCATTTAATGTTTCTATTATTTATAGTTTTTAGTTGCCATTAAAACCACTGTAGCTACTTTATTCCCCTTAAAATAGAATATGAAGCTCATGGTTTAAAGGTTGTCGCTAGTGATGATTTTTTTATTTAAAGACAATTCTGTATGGTATCATGATCAATAAAATTTATAACAATTGGCATACATCATTATGTAAATGTGTGAATTGAGCAGCAAATTAAAATATTCTTAATTGTTAGAAAATCCTTTTGTTTTCAGACGTTTTATCATAATGAGTCATTTTAGTCTTATTCAATTTGAGATAATTATTAAATTACATTCTAATTAAAATAAATGATACATAACAATTAATTTTATATTTAAGGATAAATAGTTTACGAGATCTCTAGATATCACTATAAAATATCATTATTTTTATACCAAAACAGCCATACTACCAAATGACAACTACTACTCAGATAGTCTTTTTGTATTTCAGCAAAATACAAAAAATATTTTTTTAACATAGAATCATAAGTAATTTGAATACCCACGGAATGTAGGCTTAGTATTCATTCGTTTTCATATAATTGTGCTGTTTCGCAGATATATAATTCTGTGTTCTGAATAATATGTATATGCGTTTATTTTTTAACGAGTTCAAAAACTTTTATGTATGTACATAATAACATTTATATGCTCTGTAGTCTGTGAAAAGAATGTGTACTTTTATTGATTGTATCCTTCATATTTATGTATTTGTTAAAGTGATTAAATAAATTGGTGAATAGATGTTATCTTTTACATTAAATGTATTATTTTTACCCTACGTAAAAACTAAAGTTCCTGCAAGAAAAAATACATTTTTTATTCACTTTTAAATTAAGCATCTTAGTAATACTACGTCCCTTGATGCCCAAAATCCCCCGACTCAAACAACCTCACTGGGGCCCAAGACAACAAAATACCGAGTTTTGAAAATAACTATGATAAACAATTTTAAAATTAAGCATAATATTTAGAAGTTCAGACTTTTAGTGCATTGATTAGTGAGTGCATTCGGTTACTATCCACAAGATCTTTGGTTCGAATCCTGACAAAATCAATATGAAATAATGTTTATATGTCCAGCATCTGATGACCATTTTAACTTTAGGTGGCGAGCGATCGAAGCACGCTGCAATTGCATTGTGTGCCAATTTATTGTTCCATGCCAATTAAGTGCAGATATGGGTATGGTAATAATAATGTTTCCTTTTACAGTCGTCATATCATTCAATATACAGAAAAACTAAAACGCCTGTAAGGTAAGCTCAGTGAGTACTGACTTATGTATATTTATTGTGTCTGTTTTGTGGTCAAATGAATGGTAAGAATCTAATAGAAATTACATTATTTTGGCCTCATAGAAAATACAAAACTTAATTTCAACATTTGTGCCAATATCCTAAATATTCCACATACATTTGATGGCAAAGTTTAAAAAAAAAAATGTTTTCAGTGCAGATCCAAAATCTGCAATTCTATGAGACAATATTGAATAAACAACGTATTTTTCTGCGCACATTCAGAGGGGTGTCAGGCAAGAATCTTCTGTCGATGTCGGAACATTTGCAGGACACGTGGTAGTGACAAGACTATCTACACACCATTTGTTTTATGATTTATAAATGCTGTGACTATAATATAAAAAGTTACATT